>CM031921.1:15394580-15419097 GCA_018703695.1 Prunus fruticosa
GTTTTCCTTTTTTTTTTTTTTTTTAAACGCTTTTTTGCCCTTTAATATAAAAGATATTCTAGCTTAATTTAATCTATCTATCTATTTATCTATATACTAGCTTTTCGCACAGCGCTTTTTCCAGTTTGCGATAGGCTTTTTTTTTATTTTTTAAAAGTTCAATTTATTTTAGAATTGAAAATAATAATGGGTAGTTGTGTTCCATTAAAATAATATTCATTATCTGATTTTTCTTTTAATTTTAATTTTTTAATATGAAAAAGTATGAATTTACCATATTATTCTCATTTCATTAATAATTTCAATTCTTAATGTTTGGATTAATCAAGGGCATTTCTAGTATTTTGAATGTTTCACGGATTCTCTCGCTTTTGCTTTATATATATACTAGCCCCTTGCCACACGCTCACGCGTGTGCCAATTGGTTTCTTTTTTAAGTTATTAGAATTAAGAAAAGAAAAAAAATGAGTAGTTATTTTCCATAAAAGTAGGATCCATTATTTGATTTTGTTTTTAATTTTAATTTTTTAATTGTGAATTTACTATATTATCCTCATTTAATTAATAATTTCAATTCTTAATATTTGAATTAACCAATGACATTTTCTGGTATTTTGAATGTTTCATCATTCTCTGCCTTTTGCTTTATATATATAGAATAGATAAAACAAAAGGCAGAGAAATAGTGAAACATTCAAAAATACCAGAAAATATCTTTGATTAATTCAAACATTAAGAATTGAAATTATTAATTAAATGAGAATATAAAGATAGACTTGCAAGGGTACAACTGTAAGTTAGGAAGAGTTTTGTTTTCTTCAAAAAAAAAAAAAATCTTCTATCTAGTTGTTCTTTTACCATTTTACCCTTGCGAGTATGTAGAATGTTAGTAAACAAGAAACAGGGTTAGAAATTTGACGACTTATGAGTTTATGTATGCTCATTAACTTCATGGGTTTTTGGTAGAATGTGTTTATTTGCTTATTTGAATTCCTGGCTTTAATTTTGTCCACATAAAAGTAGAAACTATGGATTTGGGAGTTTATGCTTTGTAAAAGTTGTTTTTCTTCGCTTACAGAGTGAGAAATTATGGGTTGGGATGCTTTTACCCTTCCTTCCTACAAAAACAAGAAAATAGATAAAGATAATCAATTTTGGCTAAGAAGCAGGGTATCATACTTATCTTTCTCTTTCTTTTGGTAAATCTATTGTTTGCTCTTCAAATGCAATGAGAGGATAGAAGTTGGAGTTCGTATTAGTAGCAAGTGGTAAGGACCAGAATGTGGGTTCAAATTTGGGTTATAATCATTTGTACAATTTAGCAATTGGAAGTTCAGATATTAGGAATTCCAGTTGAGGATGGGCTTTTGAATATGATATATTTCCGCTATACTATTTACTGGAAAAAAAAAAAATTAAAAAGTCCCAGGTCTAGCCGCGGCTATACCTTTGTTTAAACAGCACGGCCGCGCGACTATAAAAAGGTGTATAGCCGCGCGCTATACTATTTATTAACAAAAATTAAAAGTAAAAAACCATTCTAGTTCAATTAGTTTATACTTTATTGATATTAATTTTCAATCAATAATATACGAAAAATTGGTGTATAATACCTGAATTTTGTGTGTATTATTGAAATTTGGTAAAAAAAAATGCGTATTAAACATGAAAAATTACGTATGTATGTGTACAATACGAGTATTAAACGTGAAAATGTTAAATTCTTTATATGAGTGATAACTCTGAAATGTAAAAACTCAAAAGGGGACAATAGAAAACTCGGATAATGGCCTAATAGTAATGGATAATACTATAAACTACTCTTATCGATAAACAAAAATTGGGGAAAAACAATTTTAAAAAAAGATCACAGTATCTATGTAAATAGTCTAGCCGCACGGCTATACTATTTATAAAAAGAATCTTTTAAAAAAACGACGACAGTACAGCCGCGCGGCTATAATCTTGTTTAAAAAAAAAATCAGGGGTATAGCCGCTCGGCTATACGATTTATATTTTAAAAAATAGAGGACCCGCGGCCCCCCTAGTGATTCGTCCCCCATGGAGTCATATTTTGATGCCCATGAAGGTTTTTGACTGTTGTTGAAGTCAAGGTTTAGACTGAAATTGGTGACAGGAGCGGATGTAACTAATAGGGGAGAGATTATACAATACCGTAACACAGATGAGGTGGTGCTACGGCCCAATAATTTTTCAACATGTGGTAAAATTTTGACACGTTGGACATTGTTAAATGGGTTCTAACGTCGTTACTTATGTGTTTTCAAGTTACAGTTCAAAGGTCAATTATGTTCCTTTTTTCTTTTTTATTTGAATAATGTTCCTTTTTTCTGCTAAGAAACCGAAAGAAAAGCCTTTGGGTCCAAAAGAAAAGCTCTTCACAGTTCAAAATTCTGATTGTTTTGATTGATTATTTCAAGTATGGATGAGATTGTTGTTTCTTTTTCTTTAATAATGGAGAACGATAACATATTGTTTTGGGTGGAATCAATATCTGAATGTGGTAGTCGGCGAGGTCAAGGCGGTCGTCGTGGCGCTTCGCAGCGGCTGGTCTGGACCGAAAAAACTAGTCTCCATCGCAGCCTCTCCCTCCTTAGCCTTGTAAATGACAACTGATTGAATGTAGGATATTTCGAAACCCAACTCCAGATTGCACCAACACCTCAGAAGATTCTAAAAAATTCCATACGTGTCTTGATTTTTAACAACATGAATGCTCAATTTCATAAACGATTTAAGAAGAAATCGAAAAATTGGCTTAAAGGAATTGAACAATAGAAAACCCAGACCTTGAGAGTAAGAGATAAATTTGAGGAGCTTCAACGAATTATCAGAAATTTCGATTAGGAATAGCTTCAAAGAAGAATCTAGTCGGGTGAAACGCAAACGGTGTTAAACCATCAGACGACCACAAACAACGTTGCCTAACGTTACAACTTCATTTGAGTTTAATTGCTGGCGTGTTAAAGTTTTATTGCGTGTCAAAAAACTACTGGGCCGTAGCACCACCTCATCTATGCTACGATACTATTGTATAATTTCTCCCCCGGCTTAAGAAACTAAACAGAATGCAAAATCTTTGAATAAACAGAATGGAAGTGAGACTCCCCTTGATAGGAGTCGAACGGTATAATTTATAAAGGAGTACATTCCCTTGAGGCAAAACAGGAATCTAAATCTTTAAACAAACTGAAAGCAAGGGAGCCAGACTGTAATTCTCTACGTCTAAACAACCCAAATAATCAAGATAATCATAAGAGAGTTTGGATTTAGGACTTAGTAAGATTATATTCGTAGCCTTTTAATGTAAGGGGAAAACTCTAAGCAAAAAGGATTCCGTCAATAGTGACTTAAACTGATGCTTGGTTTAGAACTTAGTAGTAGCAAGAAGAGTGAGTTGATAGTGCTCTTAACAAGAGAGCCGCAACGTGAAGCATTTATAAAAACCTTGTTCGCATTGAAATGCTCCAGGTGAAGATTTGTATGCAGAGGATTCTTCGCTGCATCTAAACTTATCCCTCAGCCCAAACAATCAGAATTTGGTTGTGGAACAATATTTTTTTATACCATACATCACTATAGACAAGAAGTGCCACGTAATAGGAGAAGGGTTTGGAAGATGGTGGGTTACTTGGTAATGAGGTTAGGTTTCGGATAGAATTAGAAAGAAACTTGATGATGATGATGAAGCAACTGCCGTATCAAAACCCCTGAATTCCTCTCCATTTCGTATCTCTTGCTTCGCTTTTCTTCTTTTTCGTTCTCCAACCATGGGAGGCAAAACTCAAAATTTGGGATTTTTAGCTCAAAAATTTCTCCAACCCATGTATTTGGGGGCGCTTCTACAATAAGGAGTTTAGAGGGATGAACTTATTTGAGGGGTTCAATCCCACCATCAAACCATTTAAAATGTTTAAATCCATTGATTTCCTCACATTTGTTGATGGTGGAATTGAACTTCTCAAATTCAGTCTAGGCAGAATTTTTGGGTTTGATTGAAAAATGGGGCGGTATTTGGCCCCAAATTCCAGTCTGGCAAAATTTTTGTGGGGCCCAATATTCACAGCAAGCAAGACCCACGTGAGGCCTCATTCGAAGCAAATGATGGGATGTCGCCCACTACCCCAAGTTGCTAGCCGTGTGTCAAAGTCTAGGCAACTTAAAAATTGCACTTCAATGGCTGGGGTTGCTTTCAATTTTTTTTCTCAAACCTAAAAGGCTAAAAATCAACGATTGATATTAAAACTTGGATCAACAGGGAAAAAAAATTAAAAAAAATCCAACAGCTGAAATTTAAATTCAAAGGTAAAAAATAAGTAAATATACTATTTTAAGTTGGATACAACATCAAAATACATCATAAACTCTATAAATACGCATCAATTTGTTAGTAAAATTATGTTTGTGAAATTTTTAACCACAAAAACAAAATAGGATTATATCATTCTTTACAAATTTAATAAAATTGGGGACTCAAATTATGAGTCCTCAAGGTTGGAGAAAAAAACAGTTTGAGTCCTCAAAATACATGAATAACTGTATTTTGGAGGGTGAAATTTTGGGTTTGAGTCATTTAGGGTTGGAGATGGCCTAATGGCCTCTTTATTTCCTTTTTCTTTTCCTATTTTATTTTAGGGCAATTGCATTTTATGCCTCATGTCAGTTACCACTTGCAAATTTAGACTTTATAACTTGGTGCATTCTTTTTTTTAGTAAATAATTTGGTGAATTTTATTTTATACTCAATCAAATTAATGAGCAGTGTAGAATTCCTTTGTCTTCGAATCCCCTTCCATGATATTGCTTGAAAAAAAAATTTAAAATAAAGAAACTGTTATTGACATAACTTTGAAGTGCCAAAAAGTGACTTGTCGAGTTCTTTAAAGAAAATTTACTTTTTTGTAAAATGACTTCTAAAAGACATTTTTCTCCCTCTTCTCTTATAGCACGGTATGCAATAACATTTATATATTATGTAATATGTACATATACCACCAGCCAAGGCTCTGCCTCCTGGGGTTTTTATTGTGTCATTTACAACATCGAAATCTATTTAGTTGTCGTAACTCAACTTAAATTACGTGAGCGGTTCAAATTTGAAAAATATTCCACCAATGCCAAGGAGTATATCCAAAAACATATGTGATAGACACCAAGTTTTAAATTGATCACAAATTACTTCAGTGATGGTGATGGTGTTTCAAAATTAGCCTCAAAGATGGCTCTACTAGTCTTAAGGGAAACATATCATTTTCATCATGTCAGGACATCTAGCACAAGTTACTTCACCAAATAAAACATCAGTTCAATAAAGTCTAATACAACACTAAGAACACATAATCATGAAATTAGACCACTAAAGAAATATTACCTAACTTCTTTAGTTGCCCAGCGCTTCCCGAAATGTTAAAATGGGCTTGAAAATGTAACGGGTAAAGTAGCACAAAAAAGGAAATGGCCCATATTTATAGTGGTTCAATCTTCGAACCTGGTACCTAGTTGATTTTCTTTTATACTTTGATGCGGTTCCCTTCCAGTTACTAACATCGCAATAATCAAACAAAAGTTAAAGCAACAAACCAACTTCAGTTACTAACATCGCAATAATCAAACAAAAGTTAAAGCAACAAACCAACTTTGCTAAGTTGGCTAGAGCGGATTTGTTCCATTTTTTTTTACAACAAGTAATACACATATTATATACGTACATATGTATTTTTTATGTTTAATACACTTGGTTTCTTACCAAATTTTCAATAATACACACAACAAAATTCACGTATTATACACCAAATTTTCGCGTATTATTGATTGAAAATTAATATATCTATCTATATATATAAAGCAAAAGTCAAAGAATGGTGAAACATTCAAAAACTCCGAATATGCCCTTTGTTAAACAAAAAATTAAAAGCATACAATTTTAATTAAAAGAGGGTGAAATAGTAACACGCCATTGATTTATTAAAAAAAAAAAAAAGAAAAATAAAATCGTGTTGTGCTTAACTCTCAGGAGAAGACGGTTGCCTAGAAAAGAAGAAGAGCTAAAGAACGTGGAGAAAAAATCCATGGGTTCAGAACCCACGAAGCTAGCGGTTTCCACAATTTCAGAACCCATCGCCACCATGTTACTTATATTTTCTTCCTCCACTTTACTAGCGCCCTTTTCCGCTTCAGAAATTCGAAATTGCGAGCAACCACAGTGTACAGACCTGGTTAGACCCAAAAACCTTCCTTTCTCATTCCACCCCACACCTGCTACCCCGTTTGAGCCCATCACTTGTTCCATTCGATCAAAGTTTGTGCAGCAACGCAGTTCGATTTGCCCAAGTCCGATTACCGAGTTAAAGGTTTCGAGCCTACGCAGTTTCAATTTCGCTTTCTGCCAATTACGACTCTCTTTTGGATCTCCTGGGTTAGAGGTTTTGATTTTATTTTGTTTTATATTTTTTGATTTTCTACTTGGGTTTACAGCTGTAAGCTTTAAGCTTTATCGTAAATGAAATTTCTTGGCTTTGCAATTGAAAAGTTCATGAATTTTTGTTGCAGGGGAATCGCAAATTGGCTACAAGATAAAGCCATTGGACCCCAAAAGTGTGGCAAGTGTTGTTCGTTATGGGAAGTTGAGATATCCACCAATGCATGAAGTAGTGAGTTCCGCAAATCTTCTGCTTCTTTGAATTTTGTGGGTTCGCAATTGGGTTTCAGTTTCTTATAAATTTTTAGTTCTTTTTATGGGATTAATCTCTCTCTCTCTCTCTCTCTCTCTCTCTCTCTCTCTCTCTCTCTCTCTGTGTGTGAAAATAGATGCTCATTGAGCAACCCACAATCTAACAGTGGGATCTTTACTTTTCTCTCTCTCTCTCTCTCTCTCTAATTTTTGGTTCCTGATAGAATTTTTGCTTCAATTTCTGCTCTTTTAGGTTATTCAATGAAGACGCATTTAGGTTTGATCCGTTTACTATCTCTAATTTTTGGATCATAATGGAATTTCTTTGTGGCCATTTAATTTAAACAATTTAGTTGCCTTAATGTTTGTGGTCTAATTGCATTTTGCAGCTTATAATATGTGCTTAAATGGCCATTGGTCTAAAAAAGGCAGTGCTTAAATGGCCACAACTTAAAAAGGCAGTGCTTAAATAAGGCAACTAAATTGTTTAGTGCTCAGCACTTGAAAACATTTTAAAAGGTGACCACATTTATAAATTTAAAATAAAAAAATAAAAAAAATAAAAAAAGAATAGGTTTCAATGGTCTGACCTCCAACGGTCATGATCAATAATTTTTTATAATTTTTCTTAAATAACATGAATTGAAAATATTTAAAAAGGTGACCACTTTTTTTTTTTTTTAAAGGATAAGTTTCAATGGTCTTACCTCCAACAGTCAAGACCAATAATTTTTTATACTTTTTTCTTAAACAACATACTTCGAAACATTTAAAAAGGCTTTTAAAAAAAAATAAAAATATATATATATATATATCCAGCTGTAATGACGTCAGCATGCTTTAATGTTGACTGTTTGAAAGCACATGCATGGGGCCCATAAAAAATTTGTGCTAGTCTAAAGTTGGGCTACATGTGGCCCGGTTGGAGGGCTAAATGGCCAAATGCGACCTCCAAATTTGATCAAAATTATGAATTTTGCATTATTTTAGGGCTATATTTGGGATATAGCTCATAACTGGAGATTGCCTAACAAATCATCCACTAAGAATAAACTAACCCAGGGCCTCCTCAAAATAGCAAACCCCCATATCCAAATTGTAACTCCAATAATGGCCATATAGACCGCAACACAATTTTTCCCATTGTAGATATGAGCAAGCTGACATGTGCCAATCTGCCTCATGTGACTACAACAACTATGCACCAAGGCAGCAAGTGGATGACATTGCAAGAAATAGACTTGCTGGATGAGAGAAATAGCAACAGCAGCATCCATCTCTATAGCAAGGTTAGAAATACCTTTCTCAACAGCAAGCTTCAGCCCAAAATACAGCCCCCGTATCTCAGCCTACAAAATTTGCTCCTTATTTGCTCCTTACCCAAATTCACAGAAAAACCAGCAATCCAGTCACCTTAGGAATCACGAGGGACACCTCCTGCTCCGATAAGACTAGTGGCAGTCAGTCCTTCAGAACCATCCACATTGAGTTTAAATTAGCCAACTGTAGGAGGATCCCAGGCAAGAAATATATGCATTCTATCAAGCTTCTGGCCAGGGATAGAAATAGAATTATTAACCCATTCAACGACAGCAGCATAAATAACATCTCTGGAATTAAAAGGCAAACCCTCCTCTTCACTAAAAACTTGCTTATTTCGCCATTTCCACAGGTACCAACAAGTGAAGGCAAAAATGATACCCCAACCAATTCCATCAGGGCCTTTAACCTTGGAAAGCAAATTACTTAAGAGCCAAGGCTTAGGCTCAGAGAGGAAGAAGTGTGCAGGTGAGTGAAGACTCAAAACAGTATCCCATACCTCCAGGGCACATGAAATTTGACAAGAAGAATCCACATCTAGATTCCCCTTAACTCTTTGCTCATTAGATAGTATTTTCCCCTGATAAGCAAGCTCGAAAAAGATAGTATGTAGGAGGAATCTTCAATTTCCATAAAACTTTCCAGAAAGGATCATCATCCCCAAAAGCGTGAAATGTAACTATGCCTCACGGTGTAATGAGGTGGCGTCTTGGAGTCGTGGTTTCAATTTCACATTATGATTAGTAGAATATGCAAATTATAGTCGGTCTACGTCCTATTAGCTTTAGACTTTAGGAAGAGTAGTTAACCAATGTAACTTATTGTTTTATTAGAGCTGAAGATGCTGAATTCAGATCCATGCATCTGGAAACTTTCAATGTATGCTGAATTAATTCTACGTGTTTGGTTCTCTAGTGGCGAACATGTTAGGGGACTGTTAGAATGTAGGGATCTTTGCAAGAAGAATTAGACCTCTTTTCAACTTTGGAAAGTGAAGATCTTGGTAGAATCTGTTGCCATGCTATTCTTGTGCCTACAAGGTTAACTTGATGGGAGTTCACAACTTTTTCTGGTTCAATTATGACGTGATTGAAATGAGTAGGGGCTTTACATTGATGAAGCTGATGATTGACAGAATAACCCCTTTCTCAATGAAGTAGGGGAGGTCTAGGGAAGATAAGCAAGTTACAACATTCATTTATGGGTCTGAAAACTAGGTAGTTGGGTTAAACTTTCATGAACTGTGCAAATGCCATAAAGAAAAAATGCTTCTGACTGTTATTTGGAATCCTGTGATAATAATAAAAAGAATAAATTTTGGAATTTTTTGGTGAAATCATAATATTGTTACTATCGCTAGACATACCACAATCTTATGTCATATTTTAAATCACCTTATGTGGCAGCTGACTTGGACATGCCACGGTAGTTAACTACTTAATGAGTTAGCTAGGTATTAATTTTATTCCTTTTTAATTAAAAAGACAAATTAAAATTTTCAGGCCTACTTCAAGTGTCTTCCTATCCATCCCCTCTCTCACTTCCCCCACTGGTTGGACTTCCATCAACGGTATCAGTTACCGGTGAAAACAAATATAAAAAGTGGTAAAGAACAAGAGGATTCTACCTCAGGATTCTGTGTCTGATCCATATACCCTTTGTTTCAGTGCTGTACATCTGAAGATCTGATTTTGCAGATCATATCTCATTTTCGCTGATGAATTTCCATATCAGAACTCATGCTTTCTTGATGGCAAGTACGGTTGCTTCTGGAAGTTCATGACTAGTCTCTTCACACCAGTAGAATTAGATCTATTCACGTGTGTTTATTAGACATCTGATCTCTTTCCTTTTGCAGATCCAAGTCTCAACCTTTTCTCACATTAGATCTCTTTTCATTTCATCCGTCTTTTCTTATACCATGAAATTAGTTCTCACTCAGTTGTCTCATGCTCGTTTGGTGCCTATGATTGGATTGGATTAGATTACTCACTAGATTTAAGGTATGTTGAAGGAGGAAATGAAGGTAGAGGTGAATGATTTTTTATTTTGTGGGCATTAGAAAGGAGGAGTTATGACATGTTAATGTCCTACCATTTTGTGGGGATTCGATGGGATAAGTTCCCTTCATGAGTAATCCATCTTCTACTTTCAACTTGGACAAAATTTATTCATTTCTTCATTCAACATGCCTTAAATCTAGTGAGTTATCTAATCCAATCCAATCCTATCCTATCCTAGGCATCAAATGTGTTGTGCGGAAGCGTCAACCAATTGCGAGTGAAAAATTAACAACTGACAGGAGATAAAATAATGAACAATAAAACAACACCAACAACACCAATATTTATACTGGTTTCGGCAATTGCCTACATCCAGTTTGGAGACGACGGAGTATTCCACTATAATCAATGAGAACATACAATAGTGTTTATCACTCAATTTCCCAAAGACCCAAATAAACCCAAGCTCACACACTCAAGAATATATAAGGAGAATACAAATAGAGAATAAATTTAGAGAAGGGAAAAACAACTCTTTATTTTTTCTTTCTCTCTGCCGGCTACTCTCTCTGCAGCTCTTCTGCTCTCTCTTACTACTTCAATTGCATGCATCTCCTTTTATAGCCAAGGGTAAGTGACTCTTCAAGAAACCCAACGGCCAAAAGGCCTCCCATCAAGTCAAAAGTTAGCCATAAGTGCTAGCCTTTTGTCTCCCACATGCTGATGCTTCCCATTTCACTTTGTCTGCCAATGCTAACTAATAAATTCTTCTTTTGGCCGAAAGCAACTTTGCTTTTGAGACAATAGTCAACAATCTCCACCTTGGCTCAAAACTATCAAAGTAGAACTCCCAATAGTCGTCTCCCAATCCCCCACGGGGCAATCAACAAATTTTACAAATGCCAATCAAGTCTAAGCAGTGCTTAAACTTGAATAACGAAACTGGCTTCGTCAACATATCTGCAGGATTGTTGGTGGTTCCAATCTTCTCAAGAAGAATATCTCCCTCTTCGATAATCTCACGAACAAAATGGAACCTCACGTCAATGTGTTTCGTACGTGCATGATGAACTTGATTCTTTGCTAAATAAATAGCACTTTGACTGTCGCAATAAACATCCACATGGTCCTGTTGAACCCCCAAGTCATCAAGCAACCCTTGAAGCCAGATGACTTCCTTTATAGCTTCTGTTACCGCCATGTATTCCGCTTCAGTAGTCGACAAGTCAACTGTAGATTGCAGAATCGACCTCCAACTCACTGGGCCTCCAGCGATAGTGAATACAAAACCTGTAGTGGACCTACGCTTGTCCAAATCACCTGCGTAATCAGAATCTACATATCCAACAACACATTGACCATTAACTTTATCCTGCTGAAACAATAAACCAACATCTACAGGATACCCAGAATATACCGTAGAATCCATTTCACAGCTTGCCAATGCCCTTTTCCTGGATTATGCATATATCTCCTGACAATACTAACATCTTGTGAAATATCAGGCCTAGTACACACCATAGCATACATCAAACTACCAACAGCACTTGCATATGGAATTTGAGCCATGTAATGACTCTCCTCATCAGGATTAGGAGACATAGAAGCACTAAGTTTGAAATGAGGGGCAAGAGGTGTACTAACCGGTTTTGAATTTTCATTCATCCCGAAACGTTGTAGTACCTTCTTCAAATACTGCTTCTGACACAGACTAATCTTGCCCTTCGCTCTATCTCTTTCAATTTCCATACCCAGTATCTTCCGAGCTTCTCCCAAGTCCTTCATCTCAAATTCATTACTCAGTTGAGTCTTCAACCTTTCAATCTCCACTTTGCTTTTACATGCTATCAGCATATCATCAACATATAAAAGCAGATAAATGAAGGTTCCATCTTGTAGCTTGCGAAAGTATACACAATGGTCATAATGACTTCTTGTGTACTTCTGCCCGATCATAAACCTATCAAATCGCTTGTACCATTGTCTTGGAGACTGCTTCAAGCCATACAATGATTTCTGCAATTTACAAACCCAATTTTCCTTGCCAGCAACCTTAAAACCTTCCGGCTTAGACATATAAATTTCCTCCTCCAAATCACCATGTAAGAACGCCGTCTTGACATCAAGTTGAGCTAACTCGAGGTCAAACTGCACAACCAAAGCCAACAAAATACGAATAGAAGAATGTTTTACTACAGGAGAAAATACCTCATTGTAGTCAATGCCTTCCTTTTGAGCATAGCCTTTAGCTACCAATCTGGCTTTGAATCTTACATTGTCTTTTCCCAAAGATTCCATCTTCTTGGCATACACCCATTTACAACCAATTTCTTTATTCCCTTTTGGTAACTGAACCAGCTTCCAAGTCTCATTTTTATGAAGAGATTTCATCTCCTCATCCATAGATTTCTTCCACTCCACGCTCTCTGGACTCATGATAGCTTCTTTGTAGGCGGATGGAATATCATCTTCAATAACGGGAAGTGCATATGCCACAATATCAGTAAACCGAGCAGGCTTCCGAATTTCCCTTCTCTGTCTTCTGATTGCAATAAAATCATGTTGCTGTGGAGGCTCTTGGGTAGGTGCCTCCTCTTCATCGTCCTCATTATCAGAATCAACTGAGGACTAGTGTCTGGAACATCAGACCTTACCTGGAACAACTGAAGTCTTCAATAACTCCACCTGCTTCGAACTACTCATGGTCTTGGTTGCTTCAATTTCACCTTCATGCTTGTTCTGATTAACCATAGCAGCCTCATCAAAAGTCACATCTCTGCTTACAACAAATTTCTTCTCATCTTGACACCAGAGTCGGTATCCCTTCACGCCAGTGCTAAAGCCCATAAATAGAGCTTTCTTTGCTCTTGGATCCAACTTGCTTTCCCTGACATGATAGTAAGCAGGACAACCAAATATGTGTAAATACTTGTAATCAGTACAAGGTTTTCCAGACCATACCTCCATGGGCGTTTTGCCCTCGTTCGCAGCAGCAGGCAACCGATTAATAAGATGGCTTGCATAAGTAATCGCCTCAGCCCAAAACGCCTTGCCTAAACCAGCATTAGACAACATACACCGGACTTTCTCAAGCAAAGTACGGTTCATGCGCTCCGCCACCCCATTCCCGTTGCGGTGTCTCCCTAACCGTGAAGTGCCTCACAATACCCTCATCTTGACAAACTTTCAAGAAAGGATCAGACTTATATTCACCTCCATTGTCTGATCTAGAGTCTTGATCTTTCGACCGCTTTGCGTTTCAATCATCTTTTTCCACTTCAGGAATATCTTCAAGACTTCATCTTTACGCTTCATGGTGTACACCCATATTCTTCTAGAGAAGTCATCAACAAAGGAGACAAAATAATGGCTACCTCCCCAAGATGCATTCTTAGAAGGTCCCCAAACATCAGTGTGAACATAATCAAGAATGCCTTTAGTGTTGTGAATAGCGGTGCCAAATTTTACTCTAGTTTGCTTACCCAACACGTGTTCACAGAATTCCAATTTGCATGCCTTTGCACCTTTCAATAAGCCTTGCTTCACCGATCCTTGCAACGCTTTTTCCCCAGCATGCCCAAGACGCATATACCATAGCCTTGTAGTGTCTGTGATATTGCGTCAGGCTTCAGTGACAGCTGCTCCACCAATAACTGTACTCCCCTGCAAGAAATACAAGTTATTTCGTCTTGTACCTTTCATCACCACCAGTGCCCCATGCACAGCTTTAAGAACTCCACCCTCCATGGTGATCTTGAGACCCTTGGATTCCAAAGCGCCCAATGAGATAAGATTCTTCTTCATATCCGGTACATACCGAACATCACTTAATTCTCTTTGACTGTTCCATCATGCATCTTCAAACAGATTTTGCCTATCCCTTGTGTTTTGCAAGCATTATTATTGCCCATCAAAACAACTCCACCATCCAGCTCCTCGAAGCTAGAAAACCATTCCCGAATGGGACACATATGATAGGTGCAACCTGAATCCAAAATCCACTCCTCCGAGTGAACATCAGCAGATGAACTAGCCAAAGCAAACTCGAAATCATCATCTCCAGATTTTGCAACATTTGCTTCAGAACTCGCTTTCTCCTTCTCTTTGTTCTTCAATTTGGGGCAGTCTTTCTTCCAATGACCCTTTTGGCGACAAAAGGCACATTCATCTTTAGCAGGAAACTTTCCACGTGACTTTGAACGAGATTTTCCCCGCTTCCCAGATTTTCTTTCCTCTGTTTCGACCCCTTGCAACAAGTGCCTCGGTTTGTGAATTTTGAGTCTTCAATTCCTTCTTACGACACTCATGATTCACCAACGCCGCAGACGCCTCCTCAAGTTTCACCTCGGATTTTCCATACAACAAAGTAGTTGTCAAATGATCATAATCATCAGGCAATGAATTTAACAAACATAGTGCCTTATCCTCGTCAGGAATTTTCACATCAAGGTTTGCTAAATCAGCAAGTATTTTATTATAATCATTGAGGTGTTCGTGCATAGAAATACCTGGACGATCCTGAAATTGGAAGAGTCGCTTTTTCAAGAAGAGTCGATTTCCTGCGCTCTTGGTCATATACTTCTCCTCCAATTTCGTCCAAAACTCCTTTGCAGAAGTTTCCTTCATATATGGGTATTTCAACTCCTTATCAAGGAACGATCGAATAGCAGCACAAGCATGAAGATTAATTCGCGTCCACTGCTTGTTATCAATATCTTCTGGTTTATCCTCCAGAACTATATCCAACTCTTGTTGATACAACACATCCATAACTTCACATTGCCACATACCAAAATTATTAGAGCCATTGAATTTATCAACCTCTAACCTTGTAGTAGCGATCGGATGTCTATTGGATGTAGGTGCCGACGAAGACGATGTCGACTCCTTCCCCTTCCCCGATTCATCTTTATCTCCGGCCATCAAATCCACACGCACTATTCACGGCTACTGTAGCAATCATTATTCACGGCTCCTGTAGCAGACCACTGTTCACAACTGTAGCACCGACACTATTTACCACTGCAGCTTCAGCAAATTTTTTTCACTCCTACGAACCCAGTTCGAAAACTGGAGCTCTGATACCACTTGTTGTGCGGAAGCGTCAACCAATTGCGAGTGAAAAATTAACAACTGACAGGAGATAAAATAATGAACAATAAAACAACACCAATATTTATACTGGTTCGGCAATTGCCTACATCCAGTTTGGAGACGCAGAGTATTCCACTATAATCAATGAGAACATACAATAGTGTTTATCACTCAATTTCCCAAAGACCCAAATAAACCCAAGCTCACACACTCAAGAATATATAAGGAGAATACAAATAGAGAATAAATTTAGAGAAGGGAAAAACAACTCTTTATTTTTTCTTTCTCTCTCGGCTACTCTCTCTGCAGCTCTTCTGCTCTCTCTTACTACTTCAATTGCATGCATCTCCTTTTATAGCCAAGGGTAAGTGACTCTTCAAGAAACCCAACGGCCAAAAGGCCTCCCATCAAGTCAAAAGTTAGCCATAAGTGCTAGCCTTTTGTCTCCCACATGCTGATGCTTCCCATTTCACTTTGTCTGCCAATGCTAACTAATAAATTCTTCTTTTGGCCGAAAGCAACTTTGCTTTTGAGACAATAGTCAACAAAATGAGCCCTGAATTGACGTGGCATGCATAACTTATCTGCCACATAAGGTGGTTATGGTATAAAATTGTGGTGTGTCAAGCATTATTGCAATATAGTTGATGCAGTAATCATTACATACTAAATAAGTTCTGCAATTAGAAAATTATCTATCATGTGTGCAAAGAATGCTGCTGTAGTTATTGTTGGATAAGATTCGGGATCTTTCACTAGAACGCATCCTAAACAGACTTGAAGAAACTTCAGAAAGTTATTACATATGAAGTTATTTGTTTGGACCGAAAGAACAAGAAATACCCTTAGATATGGAAGATGAAAGGAGGTGTACCCTCTTCTAGAAAATTCCTTGGAGTTCATAACAGTGTCGTTATCTTCTATATCTGGCATTCTTGGGTCCATGTTGTTTCCTTGGGACGGTGGACCTCTGATGCACTGTGTCTTGTATTGTGTTTTGAGCTCTTTAATAAAATTTTGTTCCGTAAAAAAAACTTTTTTTTTTCTTTTCATTTTCAAGTTTTAAATTTTCAGCAATTCCTGAAATTTGTTCAACCACCATTTGAGGCACTTTTAAAAACTTGAGATAATCCATCTTCATTACCATCTGCAAGAAAGAATCAAGTTACTATATGTGAGGGTATTGTTCACAGCTCTCACTAAGGCAAATCCTAATATGGTTTTCTTTGTTAGAATCAGTTATGATCCTTCTCCTTTGTGGCCCATTAGGAGATAGGCCATAGTGGATTGATTTGTACCTTGATATTGTTGAAGATGTTTTAGGAAGTTTTGTTTTTTGCTTCATACACACTGTTGTATTTTTCACTCACCTTTTTTGTTGAAAATATTTATTGTTTTTGTTTCTACATTTAGAATAATATATCCTTTTCTTTCTGTGATCATTTTGTTGAGCTGAATTGAATGTTCTGGTGTCCATACGAGTCATGCAAGAGTCGCTGCTCAAAAGCTCAAAATCTATGTCATATTCACGGTATGTTAATTCAAGTCTCTATACCTTATCAAATACCTTCCAAGTGTGTGGGTGTTTGGAACATTGGATAATTATATTTGTCTTTTTTTTTGTTTGCTATTGTTTGTTTGGTTTCCAACACTAATGTGAAGATTCAAAGCATATTGGCAAGTAACCTAGTTTTCTCTTTTTTAGTTGGGAAGCTCATCCATTGTCCCATAAATTCTTGTCCAATTATACTGCCCTGCTTATTTTTTATGCTAGCCTGGATGTGTCTTACTGACTATATAATGCTTAGAATTAATTCTAGCAATGCATGCTGGTAATTTTCTACATTTACTTGGTTGCAATCTTTTCTTTTATTCTATCATTATCACGCAGCACGCCTGGTTCTTGTTCTTGAGCTTGTTGAGAATTAATTGAAATGACATAAAGCACTGTCTTTTGTTTGTTTAGCTTGAAAGCTGATAGCCCATACCCATATAGCATTAGTATATTATATATACTCATAACCCATTACTTTTAGTTTTCTATAAGAAGTTTGAGTTTTTTTATGAGGAATTAATTTATTTTTTTTGCATATACATGTATATGAGCTATATATAAATTTTTTTTTGGGCCCCTTCAATCTTGGGCCCCGGGCAATGGCCTTAGTTGCCCTGGCCAAGGGCCGGCTCTGATTCTATGGCAGTGTAGTAAAATGCTTAAGAAATGGTTCATGTAGAGAGACTTTGGTATGGATGGGAATAAATTTCATGTCGGGAAGAGTGATGATTGATAACTACTGCAGTTTTTTGAAGGGTTCAACTTTGCCAGCTAGGTTAGGTAGTAAAATTTCATGGTTCAAAAAGGGTGATGAGCTGATGGCTGTGTCCAAGACAGCGCGACCATCTAGTAAAAATGGAGCGACCGTTGTTGTGAGTAGGGGTGGGCATCAATCCGGCCGATCCATTACACCGGCCGAACCGATTATATTGGTTTGGTTTTGACCAAAGAAAAAGTCAACAGTTTGAAAAACCGATCCGAACCGGGTTGGTTTGGTTCGGCTGCGGTTTGAGCGTTTTTGAAACTGTCCTAAACCAAACCGAACCGATATAACTCCATTTAATATTAATTTTATTTAATATACATGTGTCAAACAACAATTAGTTAGTAGAAAGGCATATTATGTACCCTTTCACACCTAATTGGACCCCAAAAGCATAACAAAACTAAGAAAACCCTCCACTACACTCACATTCGAAGCCTCTCTCTTCTCTTCTCTACAACTAAAACTCAAACCTAATCTGAAAAAAAAAAACCCAAGCGAAGCAGCCGCCAGATCTCATTATTAGCCTCAGCACCTCCAAGTTGTTGACCTCATCTCTTTCTTCTTCCAAAACCCAGTTATGCCTCTTGGATCTTCCTCTTAATTCGCAGCTGCAAAACCATGTTTGAGATACTCAATGGGGCTTGGAGAAAATAGCTCATACCACTTCAATCTCACCCTCTTAGAACTAAGGTTTGTTTCAATTCTTGAATCATACCCAGTTTTTGTTTTTGTTTTTGTTGAACACAGCTGAGTGTACCTGTTATATGTTGCTCATTGACTCGTTGATTTTCTTAGAGTCATCCTGTGCCCAAGTCTAGATCGGATGGTTTCAAAGAAATTTCGAATGTCTTTTCCTTGCCGCCTCTAAGGTTTGGGGGGACATTTGAAGATGCATATGAAGTGATCTCGATTTTTGGATGATCGAGAGCAATTTGCCACTCGGGGGTCAGTAACTTATTTCTTCTGCCATATTTCTTTTCATTTTGAAGCTAGTGAAAGATAACTTCTTGTTATTTCTTGACTTCAGAAGAGTTTTGTGGTTAAGTAAGAATAATTTCATAATGAAAGACGGAGAAATAATTTATCAAATTAATTTAAAGATTTATGAATAAAAAGAGAAGAATCAAAGAGTGGGAGAAGATGAAAGTTGAACAGAATTAAAACAAAAATCTTCCCCAGTCTTCTTCTCTTGATCAACCCCCAGCCCTCTTACCACCTCAATTGCTCGAAGGGAGGGAGATCAGATGAGAGAGAAGCGAGAGGGGTGGTTGCGAGCGAGAGCACCTTCCCCTGTGTGCATTTCCTGAATTTTTTAGATTTGTCATGTCATCATGTCTGTGTCGTGTTGTAACTGGTCTCCCTTTTATGTACTCTTCATGTTGGATTCTTGCTATTGTACTATGCTCAATACTAGTGTTTAGTCCTATTCTTTGTCCATTGTTTTGCTAGTGTTTATAAAATTGTGATTAATTTTGTATCCATTGTGTTTAGATCATGACCTGGGAGAATAATTGAGAATGTTCGTACTCAATTCAAAATCAAAATAGAGGTCAGTTTTAAGTCTGTTATGTGCTAGTTTTTCTAATACTTTCATTGAACATTAACTAGATTTTGAACTTCGTATCAGTTTCACAAAACATAGCAACTTTTGGTTCTGCTTTTTGTTACTTTTCGTGTATTTGTATTGTGTTGACATATTTTGCTACTTCATGATTGAGTCAGCTGAAACTTTTAAATACAATGAGGAAACTTTTCATGTTTCCCTCTTCAGTTATGAGATAGTTTTTTATGTAATGGCACAGTAAATTCTGTGAAGCTAAGCTAATGGCCTTTTTTCTAAAATACCTAGTGAAATTACCATATATTTTGAAATAATTGATTATTTGTTTCTGCTATTACAAAATCATTCCCTCAAAAGCATAAGTGATTATACAATGTGTGAATACTGAAAAAAGAGAAGAGATGAATAAAATTTTATTGAATTTTTCTCTTTTTTAAATTCTCCAGCTTTAACCTCCGCTCCTGTCAGTGCCAATGATGGATGAAGCTAACTCAATACCAACGAAGGATGAATTGAGTGTATTGGGGATCACTTGATAGTGTGAACCAATTCTTGTTGATAGCTGTTGTGACTGATCCTAGGTATAAATTGGACAATTTATCAATGAATATTGCTGATTTGTATGTGGAAAATGATGTTTATGTGGCCGAGAAGACAGCTGGTGTGAGAGATCTTTTGTTTAAACTTTATGGGTTGTACGAAGCAGGTTGAAAAATTGTTGTGTTAGCCTTTGATGCTAGAAATTGGACAGCTTTTGATTAATGGAATATTGTTGTGTTAGCCTTTGATGGAATGGAATGATATAATGGCGAAATGTTAGCATTATAATGTAAGAGCAGGTTGAAAAATGCTTGGTTTTGTGTTAGGCACAAACCGGCCGAACCAATCCGAACCAAACCGATTACAAGTGATTTGAATTGGTTCGGTTTTCATTATGATTTTAGGCTAATTCGAACCAAATTCGGACCGTTATTTTCTTATTGGTTCAGCTGTGGTTTGAGAGTAAAACCGAACCAATCCGGACCATGCCCACGCATAGTTGTGAGTGGTAATGGGGAAAAATTGGCAATTGACAATTTACGTATTTCAATTATTATTTTCCAAAATGGTTACTCTAATGTTTCCTTCAAGGAAGAAGGCTGATAGCTTAAAAAACTCACATAGGGGTGCGTAGTATTCTTTTCCATCACCCATGCAGTCACTTATGTGCACTGAGTAAGATACCCGAGGCAATGTTGGAATCTTAGAGTGGACTCTAGGCAATAATGAGAGGAGCTTAGTGTCTCACGAATGCTGGAAGCATAATGGACAGTGTCGGCAATACAGGATTGCTAGCACTAAGACCTTCTGTGTAAGGCAATGTTTGGATGAAACATTAGAGATTTGTGGGGCTTCTGGCTACCGCAGAGAGTAACGCTGGACCCAGTGTGGTATTGGTTTGGTTTTGGCCATGCTAGTGGGTAACAATTGGCTGGGCTCTAACGAGGACTCCTAAATGAGGACACTATGTGAGGATCAATTAGAGCCTTGCCCGGGTAACAATATGCTTAATTGTACTTTTAAGCTTTTGATCCTAATGGACTTCTTGCCTTCTTGTTCTATTCTTTGCTTTTCTCTTTTCAATATAATTCTTGTTTGTTATAAAAAGAGAACGCTCATCAGTTTTGTCCAATTTTTTGATGATATAACCAAACATGCAAACTTAGTTTGTTGCTTACTCAAATATATGAACTGATCTACATTGAGTCAGGGTGGGTGTTTCATCCTTTTTGGAGCATGACCTTGTTTTGGTTTCTCTTTTCTGACTGTATTACCACTGCAGTTTTGAAATCAAATGCAACATTTCTGGACAAGGCACCAACCTCAAGCTCTCCTCTATTTGACCATCAATCAATTGAGGCATCAACATCAGGGTGAGTTCTTAACATCAATCTCCCGTTGTTATATCTGGTTATATTTCTGATAATTGTAGTCTTTTTTGTCTCTAAAATTCAGGTCATTAAATTGTTTTCCTTAGAAAATTGCATTGCTCTTCTACCATGTATATACGATGGTCAGATTTCTCAAAAATTGTTGGAATCTCAGGCAATTTATAGTCTAATTCAAAAATGACCTAAATTGAACATGAGTACGTAATACTTGCTGATTTAATGAGTCAAATCTTCCTATGCAAGGAAATTGGCTCAAAGATTTTCACAGATTCTGTTATGTAGTCTAACTTGGATGTTTTTTCCGAAAAAAAATCTCCCCACCTTTTAATAATTGCTTTACGAACTTTCCATGTTTCAAATTTATTTGTCTTGATTAACTTGGCTGTCCTGAGCATTTCAGTTACTAATTCTTTGGGGGTCTCCAAAGCAAACTCTGTTTTCGTTCTGGATGTAGATTTTCTTAAATTGTTCGCTGTGTTTCAGGAATTCACATCGAGTTGCATCACTCCGGCAACTTTCGAACAATTTTGCTCAATTTAATAATGTGCATCTTCCCCTTCGTTCTAGGAAGCCTTTGACCAAAGAGGTGCATGTCCTCGGCACTATCTATTTGTTCTTGTACCATTTACAGTGAGAAGGGCCTGTTCTAATTATTGGAGTTAATTTCAGGATGCCGTAGCTACTAATGAGTGGAGATTTTCCAAGTTAAAGGATTACTACAAGGACAGAAACATCAAAGTGGAAAATGAAGCTTTTGATCGATACATGCAGAATGTGACCCTATTAGAGGAAGTGTTTTCTGTGAAATCTATCATGGAGGAGTCCATTGCCTATATCATGGAGGAGTGATGAAGCTGAACTTAAATCCATTTCAACCGATAATACCACTACTGCTACTACAAAAGAAGACACTGAGGCTATGGTCTCAGGGTTGAAGTTGAAGTTGAGATCAAATCCAATGAGAACCAATAACTTCAGAAAGAGGATACAGCAAGTTGTTGATGAGGGATTAAAGACTTTAAAAACGTGAGTTAGATGATGGGGAGAAGGAGCCAATAGTGGGAACTGAATTGGATCATGGGCCGAAAGGGCTTCTGCTCTAGGCGATCTCATTGATATGCTGAACAAGGCCCAAAATGAGAAGGATCTGAAGTTGTGCTTGGAGATGAAATCTCAGCTCTTCAAGGAACATAATTGACTAGTACATCAGAATCGGAAGAGAAAGAGACTACAAAGAATGATTTAGAACCCCGATCCCGAAGTCGTTAGCACTGCCGAAATCGATCAAGAAACTCTCAATATCGTCTACACTCACTACTCTTCCCTCTCGAGCATATACAAGGTAGAGGACCTATGCTTTGTGGGGATTGCCATAGATTAATGTAGTTTCTTCCCAGAGTTTCCTTTCTAGTCATTAATAAATCAACGGATACTTAAAAGTTGCTTCAAATCTACATTTTCGATTTGGATTTAACAATGGTAACTGATTTTTCTTGTTTTAATGTAGCAATGAAAATTGCATAAAGCCAATGACCCCTTCTGTAATATATTGAGTGTAGGGAAAAGCATTTTTCTTTTTCAAACAAATAAACCAATGCTTATTGTTGGGATGCTTTGGTTCTGCCTGCTTCCTCCTTCTAGTCTTACTAAAAAATTAGAAGATTGGGAGACGTGAATTAGTCTAGTTGGCCAACACCAATGTGTCCATCAATTGCACTCGAGTTTGAACCCTCTTCGTAATCCTTTGACGATTGAGTTCTATGGCAAAACCCTAAAGCCTTCAATCCAGGTAACTAAATTATGGGCTCGTATACATTTGTTTAATCCTTCCGAATTTTGATGGTTTTGTGCCAAAAGTTAGCGTATATCCTATATATTGGTTGTAAATATCCTAATGCAGCCAACTCCATTATGACATTTGAATGAGATTCTTGTGTACCTGATTTCCTAAAAATTTCTCTACTTGAATTTTGTGCAATGCAGCAACAATGAGATTGTTTATTGTATTATCTAATATAATGAGATTGTTTATTGTATCATCTTAGACTTGTTTCTTTGTTCCTCAATGAAGTATCCTTGATCGACTGCAAGGATGTGGCTAATCACAATGTTCCTCAATGAAGTATCCTTGATAGACTGCAATCGATGTGGCTGATTACAAGCTGTAATCACAAAATATAAACTAAGGTTAGCTTGTTTCTATTGTATGGTAAAAATTATAATTGTTTGTTCTATTCTTGACACGCCATCGAATTTGTTATATTCTTCCCTTCTTTGGTATGAAATAATTAGCGATAGACGTTTGACATTTGAGGGCAAGAAAGAAAATTTGATTCTTAAAGTTGTTTGCTATTTCCCTCATTCTAAAAGGTTGATTTGGGTGTGTTTACTTGTATTTTTTTGGCATGTATTTGTGTTAATCTTAATTTTCAATTTGATTTGGTTTCTTATTCATAGTATCTTGTTTCAGATGATGCGTGTTATTAACCACCTTCGTTCTCAAGCAACGGAGCAAACAGATTGGCATTTCAAGCCATGTCATTTCTCCTGGCTTTGCCTCTTCTTCTCCGTTTTGCGTGGTGCCAAATTGGGTCTGTCTATATAACAAGAAGAAGTTTCCTCCTGGCAGTTCTGGTTGTTTAGATTCAGCGCCTTACGAAATTTTCAACCGCAACAAATATGATGCACTCCCACCGCATGTTTACCACGGGAGGTCCTGTGGCCTTCCTAACACAGGTACACTATTTCGAGAGTTCTGATTTTAAAGACGTGACGAAGTGGCTTTGTATTTAGGAGGATTGCAATGCAGGCTATGTGTTGTTCATCAAGGCTGTAGTGAAGACAATCGTAGGGCCCCCTGGAGTGGTGTATACAGCCTTGATTGGTAACACATAGCATGTATTGCAATCCTCCAGAATACAAAACAACTTCATCACATCTTTAAAATCAGAACTCTTTGAAATAGTGTACCTGTGAGAGAAGGTCAGATAAACTCCCGTGGTAAACATGCGGTGAGAGTGCATCATATTTACTACAGTTAAAAATTTCGTAAAGCGCTAAATCTAATCAACCAGGAATGCCATGAGGAAACTTCTTCTTGTTATATGGACAGACCCAATTGGCACCACGCAAACGGAGAAGCAGCAAAACCATGAGAAATGACATGGCTTGAAATGCCAATGCCAATCTGTTTGCTCCGTTTGCTTGGAGAATGAAGGTGGTTAATAACACGCCATCATTTGAAACAAGATACTATAAATAAGAAACCAAATCATGCCAAAAAAATACAAGTAAACACACTCAAATCAATCTTTTAGAATGAGGAAAATAGCAAACAACTTTAAGAATCAAATTGTCTTTCTTGCCCTCAAATGTCAAACGTTTATCGCTAATTATTTCATATCAAAGAATGGAAGAATATAACAAATTCGATGGCATGTCAAGAATAGAACAAACAATTATAATTTTTACCATACAATAGAAACAAGCCAACCTTAGTTTTTATTTTGTGATTATAGGCTGTAATCAGCCACATCCTTGCAGTCTATCAAGGATAGATCATTGAGGAACAAAGAAACAAGTCTAAGATGATACAA